>CM053784.1:584335368-584367868 GCA_028749045.1 Cupressus sempervirens | reverse complement strand
CCTAGCACACCTATGCACCCATTAAGGGTACATAATGTGTGTTCATATTTTGTGGAACCACAAAGTGCACACAAGTGCACATGTGCACCATCAGAGCTACACACATCCACACCCATAGCTCCCTTCCTATAAATAGTGACCTGCTTCATTCCATTTACTTGATTGCCTTATGATTTTACAGTGTGCACCTTTACACCCTCGCAGCCTTTACACCTCTACACAACTACACATTTTTTCCTTTAGTCCTCAAGACCTACCAAGGTAAACCATGGTGCACACCTATGTAGCTCCACAATAGTGTATGGGGTATTGGCAATATGACTAGTTATATGTTTGAAGTATTGTCATTTATGGAAACATGTATTTAGTATTTCATTTATCCAATCACAGTTAAAAAATTGTCTAAGTGTTAGATAGAGTGCAACAATACATAGACATATATGTCATGTATGGACTATTGAGTTTGAGTTAGGACATGCATAGTTAAGGATCAATAGATGACAACATAGTGATACCAGTTCATATATTTAATAGAACATAATAGAGCATACCAGAGAATTTTATTGTAAGACTTAAGGAATTATTTTGGTGACAAAATAATTACTAAGTCATGATGGCCTGACATTCTAGATGTTTACCCTAAGTTATTTTTATATTTCATCAAATGTGTGAAAGCATTAAGGCTGACTAAATAGAGATTTATTAGTTTGTGAGATATAAGTAGAGATCATATCTTGTAAAGATAAAGTGTGAAGTATGTACATGTGATGCAAATGATTGAGAAGAAAGTGTAAATGATATGTGATCCTTATGTGATGCAAAATCTAAAGTATGATCAAAGAAAGTGTGAGATACATCAATGAGATAGTATTGTATGTATACCTACTCTTGTGAAGAAACTAAATTATATAATTGCATGTTAGGGCAATGGGATCTTCTTACATACATTGTATTTTTCTACCAACTCCTAATAGGGTTGAAGTGACTCCTAATAGGGTTGAGGATTTTAATAGTGCCTAGTCCTCTAATAAGGATTTGAGAAATGATATCTATTTCACAAACCCCTAACAAGGTCAATATTCTTAACAAGATTATTTTGTTTAGTGAATCATCTTGTGGGTACCATCCCTACCAGGGTTTTCCCTTGGCTAGGGTTTCCCTAGTTAACAAATAATGGTGTTATGATCTCTCTTTGTGCATGGTTATATTTACTATTCAACATTGTTGGTTTACTTTCATATGCAAGGTATAAAGTAATTAACAATATTTAGTTGTGGGAAAAAAAAATTAGAATACTCATCACCCCCTCTCTTAGTATTATTTATTTCCAACATGGTGTGCATTATCCAAGCAAGTTAGTGAAAACAATATCCACTTGCACATCAATGTTCATATGTTGCATACATGTGCATGTGTTCTATGTGTAGAAAATGTGCAATGTCTCACATACATTCTTTTCTAGTGATAAAAATTACCAAAGGTGTGCATTGTGCACATGTACAGGTGTGTCATCTATGCAAGGTGCATATTTTAGGTACTTGTAGGGTTTTTTGTCAATTTCATTAGTGTTTTTCCAGTAGGGTCATTTTATTAAGGTTATCTTAGGTTTTCCTCATTAATGATACTAACATTTCTCTTTTGTGTTGATAAATGGTGTCATATTCCTCTTCTATGGCCGCAAACATTGCACCAAAATAATAGCTTTCAAATATCAAGGAGCACTAAAGAGGTCTAGATTTAGGGACAAACATTCAGAGATCTGAGATATCAAGTTAGGACACATTGACTAAAATGCGTGCCTATTGTTATGCAACAAACCCAAGGAATTCTCATCTAGTATGAGTCTAGTCATCAAAATTACTAATGACTCTAGCACACCACTAAATTCTAGAAGAGAAAGTGATTAAAAGTGTAATAGGAGAAGTTTTCCTAGACATAAAGCCATAAAATATTGAGAAGGCCTTCCATATACCAAGGATATATCAATATTTGTAGATCACTTATAATATGGAAGACATGTGGTATAAAGAAAATGAGTCAAAAGAGAAGGAGTTTCTACAAGGGAAGTACCTCATTGATAGGTCAGCATTGAACCAAAGAGGTTGAAAGGTCAATATGACTCGAGAATATATGATAAACAATACTAGCTACTCCATAGTCCTTTTATGTAGAGCCATGGGCCTCTTTAGAGAAGGTCACCTAGAAACCAGGATGATAAATTTCATAAAGACCATTAGGATAGAAAATATGTCAATTATTTGCACTATTATCCTTAGTGACATCTTAGATGAGCATCTCATTTCGATAAAGAATGACCCATGTTTCTACATGACCTCCTATGTCATGTACTTTCTAGCCACAAGACCAATAGAGTATCTTGGCTTGGTTAAGAAAGGTAGAATACATGATGCAAATGCATGGCCATAGATAGTCTATCCCCAACTTGTGAGGAAGAAGATTCCTTTCAAAAGCCTCAAATATAGATTGGTCAATGATGGATTTACCTTTTCTATCATTCAATTTTTCAAAGGAGACTATGCCAAGAGAATGATAGTAGAGGTGGTAGGTCAAATATCATACACACGATCTTATTTTATCCAATTTTACACATTTTCCTATATCTAAGTAGCTAGTACCCTTGTGTGCCCAAAGAATCTCCCTATTATCCATCAGACAGATTGTTGTTATTAGAGATCACAAGACAATTGGAGTCTACTTATGATAGAGTGCGAAAACAACATAAGAAGACATGGGTATGGCTGATTACCATTGGAGCTTTCAAGTTCAAGATAAAGAAAGACATAGTTGCTTTTGACTCAGAATGGGATCAATAACCTTTGGAGTATTATCCATCACCTCGCCCCTACTTCAATAATACTGGGATTGTACAAAATCTTCTAGGGAAAAAATTTGTACCCAAGATGGCGATTGAAGATCAATGGATGTACTATATAGATGACTACAATATATGAATAAAGGACTATTAATGTGGAATGAGGTAAAAACTTGTAGAAAACATGCTTAATTTGTAAGTATCCCTTAAGGGATGGAACAAGGACACTTCTGATGTGATGGATCCATTATACAACAAGGACAAATCTATGAGCAACCCATTATGGATGCAAAAATCAACAAAGAGGAGAATGATGATATTGATCATAGGCCCTGACATATTATAGAATTAATAAGGGAGTGGAAAAGGAAGCTTATTTTCTTGTATTAAAATCCCCAAGCTTTGACTTTACAAGTCATCGCCTAACCAAAGAAGGGTAAAGGAACAAAAGTTATAGTTGCTAAATACACTAGAAAGTTTCCTATGAGACTGAAGATAGTGCATCAACATGAGAAGGTGGTGGAGTACTTCCAAACTAAGAGGGTGAAGAGAATGAAGTGAAGGAGGGTTACTCAAGAGAGATCCCAACAAGAATAGGCTCATCCAGAACCAACCAAGCAAGAAGAGGCTCAACCTTAGCAAGAAGAAGTTCTAGCAAAAGAAGACCTCACAGCCCTAGTAGAGGCCACCCAGTCAGTACCTAAGAGAGCTTAAACTAAGTTAATAGTGGAAGGAAAGAAAAGGAGGAAGTTAAAGAAGAAAATTAATTCCTCACCTTAGGTTCTAGAGACCATACCCAAGGCTCAAAATGAGGGAGAGAGAGATTGAATTGAATACATCCCACTAAATGGGAGAAACCACTCAGGAAGGGATACAGAAGAAGAAAGAAGGAAGAGATTAACCCAAACAAAACCTTCCATCTCATAATAGACCATTCATATAGAAGTCTTGGAAAAAGAACAAGAAAGATGGATAGGAAAGATGGGGGGCAAAGGGACCGATGTCTTCAACATTTTAGACTTTGAATTCATTCTATTGGGTACAAAAATGCTAGGAGAAAGGATACTAGATACCCCTCAGAATGATGCATTAGGAGAAGACTAGGAACAATTGCCTCCTTTATCTAAAGGGCTACTTAGTATGTCTCCCTTACCATCAGAATACCTTTCATTTTTACTTCCTCGGCTAGAGAAAGAAGTTGTTTCTCTACCTCCTCTGATAGAAGAGCCCAAAAGCCTGACCATAGAAAACTCTAGAATCAGGTGATAAAGGGAAAGGGCCAACTTTAGAAAATGCATCACCTTCTTAGTACATGTCACCAATGGGAACAACTCTGCCATGGTTGAAAAGAGAGGTCTTAACTAACAAAGGATACATATGGAGTTCACTCAAGTGGAGGGTATGATAGAATTGATAAAAGTAGTCAGGATGCTAGAATCAGCCAAGGGTGATGCTAAGACACTGGATTTTATCGTGAAGAACCAAAATCAAGATCTTTTGGGATGCATTGTCCTTCCACCTCACCACATTGATACAAAATTGGTGTCTCCAAAAGACTACTAGATGAAAGAGATGGTGCTTGGAAAACCTATAGTTGATACAACAAAGGGTCTAATCACCACACACCTTAAGAAAGTGTGTTCACAATTAGATCAAGGTGAATCAAAAATTTAAGTTTTAAGAAAGAAGAATGAACTACTGAGGAGATACTTAAATGAAATAGTGGGTCTAATTGACCCTAACCCTCAAAAAATTACTCTAGGGATCTAGAAAAGAAAGAGTGAGGAAAAGTTGTGAAGGAAATTGATTCATTTTTAGACGCTTTCAAAAGTTGGTGTCACTATTTTGAAAAGAGAAGGGTGAAAATAATAGAGGGTAATTTGAACCTTCTATACAACATTCAAAATAATGCCAAAAAATTGGTTACAGTCATAAACCAAGATTTTAGGCTATAGGATGAAGTGCATACCTAGGCCAATGATTTGGAAGCATTGAAGACTATCAAATGGAAAAGGTATTGGATGTTAATGGAGGTATATATGAAAGAAGAATTAGATAAAATATATGATTGGATAGAAAAAGTATCAGTACACAGTAAAGTTATGGTGGGGCTATAAGAGGATATTCAAGAGATAAAAAAATAAATCTCAAAGGTAGTTTTTGGAAGTGGATAAGTATTATAATACTGATAGCCTACAAATTTTTGGGGATAAGTCAAGGACTCATCCTTCTTTTGTAGAAATAGTGTCGCAAAAATTCGTAGCACTATTTGAGATAGTGATGCAAGTATAAGGTGTAATACCCAAAGCATATCCTAATATCCCTTCCTAGAACCTACTCAAGACTAGGGTAGAGGTGATTTGGTCTTTTCCATGTACCAACTTTACCCTCTTAAACTTTCCCTATCTTCCAAGTAGTTTATACCTTTCCACAAGGTAACAAACTCTCACACACACCTCACTCCCTTGAACCCTCCAGGATCTCAAGCTTCCTTACACCCAATAAATCCTTCTCCATTATTCCACCAAGACTCATGGCTAGTTGATAGATTTTTGGCTTCTTTCTAAGCCAAAAATACAAGTTACACTAGGAGGCCTAATAGGGGCCCAATCCTATTAGCTTTGTTTCATCTATAATAGTAGTAAACTTCAAAAGCTTAAAAAAAACTTCCCAAATAAATTGTAGAATCAATTATTTCATAAAAAACCATATGTAAATCTGCAAGATGAGTTATGGATCTCAACTTCTAACCCATTAACCCTCGAGCCCTAGTTTTTAGGCTTTATGGCTAAAAATCACAATTTGAGCTTCTGAGTTCTCAATCCTGAAACCAACCCCAAGTTTTATTATTAAAAATTCATTGGAACCATTCCACCTTACTAACTACTAGAGATCAACTCCCCATGATTCATTTCTTGACCTCTATTATAATATTTTAGAGTATCACCATGTTGGGCAGTCAGACTATAGATACAAAATGTTGGTATAAAAATAGCAGTTAGATTATCTTAGGAAAGATTCAAGCCATGAACATATTCTATATCCCAATACCTTCCTTCACACTTAGCACCAAGTATTTTCACTGTGGGAAATGACAAAGATTCAATTTATTTAGTTCAAACCCTTATTGCAACCTAGGGTAAATAGCAAGTCAATAAAAATCCAAATTAAACAAATGCTTTCTCATATTCCAACAAAAACATTATTTCCTTCACCAATAAACAAAGATACAAATTTCTAAAAATGTAACCAATCACTAATTGTCACCCCTGCAAAAAAATTAGAAAGATTCTTGATGATTGTGTACAATTTTACGTCCAAAAAATGTATAATTTTCATTCCAAATCTATACATGTACTTCCCACCCCTAACTAGGTTGAAGATAAAAAAAATTATAAGTCATCCCCTAGACCCTACAACTTCATCTACAACTTGAAAATGATGATCTTTTTATCAACTCCCAATGTTTTACCAATCATTGACCACCCTTTGACTTTTCTTCTAACCCTATTAGAACATGAAGACAACTTGTCTAAATGCATGATAAGAATGCCTAAGCTCTCTTATGCCAATTTGGACACTTATTGACCTCCAATACTCTCCTCCTTAGTGTTTGACCACCTTGTTTGGGACCTAAGGCCCCTACACCATGCTCCCCTCATTTGAGAACCTTAAGTCCCTTGAGTTGCCAACTATTGAAGAGTTGTGACATGCTTGATAATATCTTCCTCAGTAATCCATATTGCTTCCACCTTAGGTAGTTCCTGTCATTTCACCAAATATTCCTTGTATGTCTTGTTCCTAGTCTTTTTGACTATCTTGATTTCCAACATGCACTCCAACTATAATGATTTGTTGGGTGGGAGATCCTTATCCATTCTACTTTAGCATCTACCTTGTTGCTGCTACTAGAATCCACATTGTTGTTGTCCCTTTGTATAATTTTAGGTCTAAAACATTGAAAATTGGTGATATGCCAATCCATTGTGGTAGTTCCAATTCATAAGCATTATTGCCATATTTATGTAAAATTTTATAGGGACCTATCTTTTTCATCTGTAGTTTGTTGCCTAGTCCTTTACGAAACCTATCCTTATTTAGGAAGGCCATCACTAGTTCACCTACCTTAGAATGAATCTCCTTCTTTTGATCTACTTTGTCCTTGCATTTAGTTACTAATTTCTTCAAATGATCCTTGACTTGATCATGTATTATCTTCATCAATTCAGAAAATGTCTCCCCTATGGCACTTTTAGACATTGTGTCTTGCAAATCCCTTTTTTCTAAGGGTCCTCTTAGATGGAAACCATACACTACTACAAAATGTGTTTTGCTAGTAGACCTATTGACAACGTTATTGTATGTATATTCAACTTAACTGATCACTTGATCCCAAACCAAACCATGTTGTTTTGTGAGAGACCTAAGAAAATTTCCTAAGGACCTATTCACCACCTCAATTTGGCCATCAATCTGAGGGTGGTGAGTTGATGAATAAGCCAAATGTATGCCAAGTTTCTTCCAGAAAGTTCTTCAAAAAATCCTAATGAATTTGGTGTCTCTATTAGTCACTATTATCATAGGAAGTCTATAAATTCTAACTACTTCTTTGAAGAAAAATTTTGCAATCTAAGATGCATCATGGTTGCTCCTACAAGGTATAAAATGAGCCATTTTTTTGAACCTATAAACTACTACAAAATCCATGTCAACTCCTCTAGAAGTTTTAGGTAACCCAAGGACAAGGTCCATGCTTATGTTGTCCCAAGGTTTTGTAGGTATTGGTAAAGTCTGATATAATCCTGCATTAGATGATGTACCTTTGGCTCTTTTGAAAATTAGACAACTTTCCACATACTTCCTACTTTTATTTGGTAATCTAGGCCAATAGTAGAACCTTGCAACTTGTTTTAGTACCTTATCTACTCCAAATTGTCCTATAAGAGCTCCATTGTGTTTCTCTTGATGTTTTTTCCCTCATTGATGACCTAGGTATACATAACCTTCTACCCTTAAGAAATAAGTCATCCTGCAAAAGATAATCAAAAAATTCACCATGAAAAGTGTTAGCATACTCCAAACAAGTCTTATATTCCTCTCTAAAATCAAACCCTTCTATATACATATCCTTGATTTGCTCCAATCCCACACTTTGTATTTTGACTTCTTGGACTACTAGTACCCTCTTTCTCAAAGCATCTACCACCTTTTTCACTATTCCCTTTTTGTGTTTGATTGAAAATGTAAATTCTTGAATCTACTCCACTCACTTAATATGTCTATGGTTGATTTTATCTTGCCTATTTAGAAAACTGAGAACATGATTATCAGTATATATTATGAACTCCTTGGGCATGAGATAGTGTTTCCATTTCCTTAGTGCTTGAACCATGGAGTATAGTTCAAGGTCATAGATACAGTATTTTTTCTTTTCTTCATTCATTTTTTTCTTAAAAAAATGCAATGGGATGATTCTCTTGACTAAGGACTACTCTTATAGCATACTTGCTAGCATCACACTCCATAGTAAACACCTTGTCAAAACTTCATAATGTTAGGGTGGTTAACTCTGCCACTTTGTTCTTCAAAAATAGAAAACTCTTCTCTGGTATTTCAATCCACCTAAACTTATGATGAAGGGTTCTCCCCTTAAAACCATAAACTCATAATAGAAATAAAGAAACAATAGAAAATGTGAGAACAAAATATGGACTTCTTATTTGTGCCACAAATGCAAAATTATAGAATTCACAAGTACAAAATGCTAACCTACATGGGTGCCTTCACTATAGTAAACTGCAAAACTAAGCTGCAAACTACCACCTAGAGTTATCCTAGACAATGTTTGGGCCTTTCCTAAATAGGCAACTTTATGCCACCTGGGAAGGTTCTAGGCATTGAAACTTAATACCTAGGGTCAAAAAACCCTAACAATACATATAGAGTTAGCCGAATACATCTTTGACAATTATTTTAGATATTTCAGGTAGCCCAACTTTGAAAGGCTATAACTCACAAATTGTTTCTCTGATTGACTTTTATAACCACTTTTTATAAATGTTAGCTCTTGATATACAAACTTAAAACCATGCAAGTGCCCTTTCATCAAGTTTTTGGACCTCATCCATTCACTTTAAGGCCTCCAATGGTGAGCCTAGAGATTTTTCTACAAATATTTCCACCAAAACCCTACAATAACTTATTTGATACTTAATTTAGAGCACTGAGATTTTTATGGTAGGCTTATATCTCTAAAATGAACCTTCATGTAGAAAATGAGAACATTCTAAGCTCGTATGAAAAACTTACTAAAAATAGCAAATTCCCATAAATAGTAACCACTATGTCTACTAGTCCTTATTAAAATAGCAAAGACTAAAAAGAAAAAATATTTTTGGCTGATGCATGATTGATCTTACACCTAGGATGCTCCTACATTAGACACCTGGGGTAATTTGAGAAGTGACATTTTCACATCTTAGTTGTTTAGAGGAAAACCAAGATGGTGAACCTCCTCCCTTCTAGCCATGATGAATCCTCTACTAGCATCCCTTTCCATTTTAATAGGTATTCCTCATAAATTTTGTTCCTTACACTTTTGCCAACACAACTATCCATTATCTCTTCAATTTCCATTTTAGTTGAACTAGCTACTGGAATACTCCACTATGCTTCTGCAACTTCATCTCCATCACCTCCTTCATAATACTCTATCAAATCTAAAATATTAAATAGTAGTGAAATATTCAATTCAACAGGTAGCTCCACTTCATAAGCATTTCTAGAATCGTGAATTTTCACTATCTTGCACGGTCCAAACTTCTTTATTTTCAACTTATTACATGTACCCACTGGAAAATATTCTTTTCTTAAATGAACCATGACTTCATCTCCAATCTAGAATTCCTTATACCTCATTTTCACATCTTCCTTACCCTTATACTATGTATTCATCTTTATGATGTCTTTCCTCACCTCCTCATGGATTTTCTTCAAATGTTCATCAAAATCTTTTGCTTCAACACTTCTTATCTTGTCTTTATCCAATTGCCTCAATTTAGAAGCATTTATGGGACTACTCCCATATACAATCTAGAATGGTGATTTACCAGCACTTATGTCCATAGAATTATTGTATAAAAATTCTTCTTATGGTAAAATTATATCCCATTATTTTTTCTTGTCTCCAACCAAACATCTTAGCAAGGTTCCCAAACTGCATTCACAACTTTTGTCTATCCATCAGTCTATGGATGATGTGATGAACTAAACTTCAACTCTGTCTTCAATTTATTCCACAATGTATGCTAGAAATACCCAACAATTTTGGTATCTCAATTTGAAACTATATTCTTTGGAAGACCATGTAGTCTCACCACTTCTCTGAAAAACAACTCTGCCACATGAATAGAATCACTAGTCTTCGTGCAAGGAATAAAATGTACCATCTTCGAAAACCTATCAACAACCATAAAAATAGAATCATGCCCACGTTGTGTCCTTGGTAATCCAAGAATAGAATCCATACTGACATCCTCCCATGGTTTCTCTGGTATAGGTATTGGCTGATACAACCTTGTATTTTGCTTCACTCCTTTAGTCATCTAACATACTCTGCAACTTTGTATAAACTTCTTCGCATCTTGCTACAACTATGACCAATAATAATTCTAAACAACCAAAAAAATGGTTTTATCTTTGCCAAAATGTCTAGTCAATCCTCCACTATGTTTCTCCTTGATGAGATTCTCTCTCATTGAACTTCTAGGAATGCACAACTGGCTTTTTTTGAACATCATATTATCTTGGATCATGAAATCTAACCACATTGTCTTATCAAGTGTAACAGGTTCTATAAAAGCCTTCCATGCTTCACCAAAATTAGTATCATCTAGATACAAAGTATTGAGTTCCTTGACCCCAACCACCTCTATCTATATTTCTATCAGTTAAAGTTGTCTTCTGCTAAGAGCATTTGCAACTTTATTAGACTTCCCACTCCCATGTTTCAAAACAAATGTATAACTCTACAAAAACTCAACCCACTTCAAATGCCTTTGGTTCAATTTTTCTTAACTATTTAAATATTGCAAAGCTTGATGATCAGTATACAAAACAAACTCCCTACAATGAAGATAGTGTCTCCACTTCTTCAATGCTCAAACTATAGCATAAAATTCCTAATCATAAATAAAATATTTTCTTTTGGCATCATTCAATTTCTCACTAAAGTAAGCAACAAGTCTACCTTCTTGGCTCATAAAAGCTCCTATTATAGTACAACTATCATCATAGTCTACTTGAAAAATATTGTTAAAGTTAGGAAGTGCTAAAACAAGCTACTCAGTAACTCTTTGTTTCAATAGATTAAAATTCTTATCTGCCCCTATAGTCCACTTAAATTCTTTCCTATTCCCTCTCATTCTTTTAGATAGGGGTCCACAAATACTATTAAAACATCTTATGAACTTTCTGTAAAAACTAACTAGTCCATGAAAATATCTTACGTCCATCGCAATCCTTGGAGTAGGCCATTCAATGATAGCCTTCACTTTCTTTGGGTCTATTTTCAGACCTTCTGTGGAGACTACAAATCCCAGGTACACCAACTCCTTCTTTACAAAACTACACTTCTTCAAATTTATCAACAACTTTTCATCCCTCAACTTATCAAACACCTTGCAAATATGAATCAAATTCTCCTCTGACGTCTTACTAAAGATCAATATATCATCTAAGTAAACAATGACAAACTTACCTAGAAGCTCCTTCAATACCTCATTCATGATCCTCATGAAAGTTCTTGGTGCATTGTTAGCCCAAAATGCATGACTAACCACTCATACAATCCTTCTCTTATCTTGAAAGAAGTCTTCCACTCATCACCTTCTTTGATATGAATTTGACGGTATCCACTCTTTAGATCTATCTTTGTGAAATATTTAGCTCCACTCAAACAATCCATAATATTATCCATCCTTAGTAATGGAAATCTATACTTGATTATGATCTTGTTGATAGCATGAGAATCTGTATACATCCTCCATTCACTATTCTTCTTTGGTGCTAATATGACTAGTACAACACATGGACTCAAACTCTCTTGAATCAACCCCTTTTGCAACAACTCATGAACTTGTCTGTGCAACTCTTTACTTTCTGTTGGCATCATTATGTGTGTTGCCTTGATTGGAAAACTGGCTCCTGGAACCAAATCCACTTGGTGACTGATCTTCCTCATTGGGGGCAATCCATCAGGTACATTATTTGATACAATATCAAAAAAGTCTCCCAATATATCTACAACTTCTATAGGTACCTCATCTACTTCTTCTTTACTATCTTTTGGAATCTTAGAAAAACACATATGCTCATACTTCATACCTTCAAGAAACTTTTTTCCATCAAAAAAACATATTCTGGTAGCACTACATACCTTTTCTCATTTCTCCTTCAATGGTTTCAACTTATGTTTCACTCCATCCTTGGTTAGAGTGTAAGTATTTTCTCACCCATCCTATACATCATACCTGTCAAATTACTACAGCCTACCCAACAACATATGACATATATCCATAGGTATGATATCACATAATACCTCATCCTAGTACCTTACAATCCTTAACTTGATAGAGCACTGCTCATTGACTATGACCTTGTGATTATCTTGCATTGAAGCAATATAGTATGGACATAGGTGTTTTTGTCTCTTTAGCTTCAACTTGGTGACCATCATTTTTGACACCAAATTTTTAGTACTTCCACCATCAATGATCATATCACAACACTTATCTTCAGATCTACACCTTGTGTGAAACAAACCCCTTCTTTGATCAAGTTCATTTTCACCACTCAACAAGACTCTTCTGTTAACTAGGACTTCTCCTCTTACAGCATCTTCAAAATGTCAAGATCTAACATCTTCATCAATATGTGCAACTCTTGCCTAGCCTTCTGTTCTAGATCTTTGTCCTCTACCTCTTTCTCTCTGATCTTTATTATTTTGATCATTTAAACAATTGGAATTCTTTCCCCTTTTTTTATGACTGGTACTTCCAGACTCATCCATTTTCTTCTAATCATCATTACAACCATCATAAGATTGTCTGCCAGATCTTCCATAGTGGCCTCTTCAACTATTCTTGTTGTCGAACTTCTTAGTTTCTCCTAAAATTTTATGAAAAATTGGTATGCCTCCTCCATATTATTCATTTAAACTAGACTTAGATCATCTTGAATGCTTGGCCTTAACCCATAAAGATAATGGGCCACTTTCTCCTTATTAGCTTCTGCATGGCTGTTTCTAATCAAAACTCAGTAGAGCTCTTTGGTATACTCTTGAATATATTTTTCCACTTGCTTCAACCCTTACATTTTCTTCAACAGATCAAGATCATATCCATGGGAATGAATCATCACTTTAGTTTAGCTACCATCCATTCCCATCTCGTGATTTTTTCCTTTCCCTTTCTATTTTGCTCCAACCGAACTTCCTACCTCTAGATCTTTGCATGTCCCTTTAGTTTTTCCTATGCAAACTTCACCTTATCAAGATCCTTAATATATTCATACTCAAAGTACTCCTCTAGTTCATTGATCCAATTGATCAACTCCTCTAGGTTAAGATTTCCCAAAAATGTGACAACTTAAAACTTAGTTGTTTTTCCAGTCTTGGAGATGACCCTAAAAAGCCTCTCTTCCTCTGGGTTTAGAATTGTTTCTTCTTCAACATTTTCTTCTACTTTTCCCTCATCCTTTATTACATCTCTTACAGGAAGATTTATTCCTCTGCACATTTGTTCTACCAATGCTTGCATTTGTCTTTGGAGGGCTAGGAAACCCTCAGGTGTAACACCTATACCTCTTTCACCACACTCTCTTTGTGGAGGCATTTTTGTGCTTCTGCTAAAACCCTAGTGCAACATACCTCACAATTGATAATCGGTATACATGCTTAGCCCAAACCATAGTCCTTGTGTGAACTACCTCATAGGCATCAATCTATCTGCACACTCAAGAACTCTAGCTCAAATACCACTTGATGAAGGGTGCTCCCCTTAAAAACATAAATTTATAAGAGAAATAAAGAAGAAATACAAAATCCAAGAACAAAATATGGACTTATTATTTGTGCCACAAATGAAAAATTACAAAATTCACAAGCACAAAATGTTAACCCACATGGGCACCTTCATTATAGTAAACTACAAAACTAAGCTATGAATTACCACCTAGAGCTATCCTAGACAATGTTTAGGAATTTCTTAATTAGGCAATTTTATGTCATCTAGGAAGGTTCTAAACATTAAAAATTAATACCTAGGGCTGAAAAACCCTAACAATACATATAAAGTTGGCCAAATACATCTTTGACAATTATTTTAGATATTTTAGATAGCCCAGCTTTGATAGGCCATAACTCACAAACCATTGCTTTGATTGGCTATTATAACCACTTTTCAAAAATACCAGCTCCTAATCTACAAGATCAAAACTACACAACTGTCCTTCCATCAAGTTTTCAGACCTCATTTGAGCACTCTAAGGCCTCCAATGGTGAGCCTAAATAATTTTTTGCAAATATTTCCATCAAAAATCTGCAATAACTTCTCTGATGCTTAAGTTAGAGCAATGATATTTTTATATTAGTTTTATAACTCTAAAATGAACCTTTATGTACAAAATGAGAACATTCTGAGCTCATATGAAAAACTTACTAAAAAAATATTTTATGGTATCAAGTATGGGTGTTACTATCCCATTGAAACCTCTAATGAATTTCCTATAAAAGGTAGCTATGCCATGAAAGCTCCTAACATCTCCTACTATCTTAGGACTTGGCCAATTCAAAATAGCTTCTACCTTGCTAGGATCCATTTTTAGGCATCCTTTAGAAACCAAAAAACCAAGATAAACTAATTCAAACTTAAAGAACTCACATTTTTCCAAATTGATGTGTAACTTCTCCTCATGCAACTATTTCATAACCATTTCAAGATGCTCCAAGTGCTCTTCTCTGTTCATGTTGAATTTCAAAATATCATCTAAATGTACTATTACAAATTTGCAAATGAATTGTACCAAAACTTCATTCGTTAATCTCATGAATGTGCTAGGTGCATTGCTCAAGCCAAATGGCATCACTAGCAACTCATATAGTCCCTCATTAGTCTTAAAAGTTGTTTTCCACTCATCCCCTTGTCTAATACTAATTTGGTGATATCCTAATTTCAAATCAAATTTAGATTAAACACATGATTGTCCTAGATAATCCATTAGATCTTCAATCTGAGCTATGGGGAACCTATACCTGACTGTGATCTTGTTAATTTCCCTTGAATCACCACAAATCCTCCTTTTTCCATCCTTCTTGGGTGCTAGAGCTGATGGACATGTACATGGACTCAAACTTTTCCTCACCAACCCTTTATTTAGTAAATCTACAACTTGTCTACTTACCTCTACATTTTATTGTGGTGTGATCTTGTAGGAAGGCTTGTTGGGCAAGGTCGCATCATGCACTAAGTCAATCTAATGACTTATGCTTCTGACAGGTGGTAAAGATTATGGTTTCTCCTCTACCACTATATAAGGGTATTTTTTTAGTAACTCTATCACCTCTATAGGTATTGGTTCTTTACTTCTAACTTCCTCTTTTGGCTTAGCAAACAAAGCATATCCTTGAAAATCATCTTCTTTAGTCAATTGCAAGAACTCTTTACCTCTAATTATCTTGACTGCACTATCATCTTGGTCTTTCACCATATGATTAGGAAAAGGTTCCATCTTGAACTATCTTCCGTTCTTCTCTATTAGTTATGTGTTTTTTTCACAATTATTTTGTCCCTTTACATCAAATTTCCATGGTCTTCAAGATAAAATGGAAGGCATCCATAGGAATGATCTCACATAACACCTTATCCTTATACTCTCCAAGTTCAAACTCTACCCATGCTTTTTCTTCTACTATAAAAATATGGTTCATTTTTAACCATGAAATTTTATGAGGAGCCAAATGAGGTAACCTCTTAATTTTACACTTTTCAACCATCTCTAAAGATACAACATTCTTTGTTGATCTAGAGTCAACAACTATTTTACACAATTTTCCATATACCTTAGCTTGAGTTTTGAACAAGGATTTTCTTTGTGGTGGCTCTATCTTCAAAGGTACTTTCAGCATAGTCCTCCTCAACATCATATTTTCCCCATCAAACACTAGTGTTGCACTCCCAACTTGTGTGGAACTATTGCTACAACAAGATTTATCGGTCTTTACAAATTGATTTCTTCTATCTTTGTTCTGATTAGAAGAATTTGTGTTCTTGAGTGCACATTGAGCCAGTGTATTCCCTATCTATCCACATGAATATCACATAATGGTTCCATGTCCCCTACCTTGTACACCTTCATACCCTCTACCTCTATTAAATGGCTTCCTCTGCCCTCTGAATCCTTGATTTCCTCTTTTCAAAATTTCACCTCTATTACTACTTTCACCATTTTTCTGATTGTCTTTTGGCTTTTTAGGGAAATTTCCTCTTTCCCTTTGTTGATTAGTCCTTCCCCCTCTTCTTCTAATAGAATTTTCTTGTCTCTTCTTTATCTTCTCTTCAATTTTTAGTGCTAGTTGAAAACACTTTGCTATTGTGGTGTGGCATAGGATCACAACTTTCTCTTGTATGTTATATCTCAGACCAATTAGATTTCTAGCCATCTTCACACTATTTGGCTCTACCATCCTTGATCTAATGTAGAGTCTATGAAAATTCTCATTGTATCCACTCATAGTTATCTCCTTTTGCCTTAAATTTTTCCTTCTCATGTGTAACTGGACTTCATATTCCTCTGGGATGTAAGTATCTCTAATCATATTAGACATTACCTTCCAAGAGGTAATTCTATTTTTTCCTTCTTTGACATTTTCCTCCTGAATGAAATTCCACCATGTGATTGTTGCCCCCTTCATCCTTGACTAAGCTAGCCTCACCTTCTTCCCTTCTATTATTCCATGATGTATAGAATGACTCTCAAGAGTCTCCACCCAATCCATAATAGCATCAGGTTCAATATTCACTCCCAAAGTAGGAGTATCAATAGATTTCCTCCCAAAGGTCTCTAAGCCCTTTACAACTATTGCTTGGTCTATAGGCATGTTGTTAAATTCATCATCAACATACTATTCTTCTTCTTCATCTATCTCTTCTTCATCTTTATTGAGATCTTCCTCAATCTTCTCAGTAGCACTCTCCAATACTACTATCTTTCTTTCCAAAAATAATAACCTATCTTTCAACTTCTAATTCTCATCTTTCTACTCTTGAAGTTCCTTGGTCAATTCCACATTTGATACCATTTTGCCTATCCTTGATGTAGAACACTGATCAAGTGCAAACATCCAAACTACAAGCTCGAGGCTATTCTCTGATACCACTTATGATGCAAGTAAAAGGTGTAATACCCAAAGGATATCCTACTATCCCTTCCTAGAACCTACTAAAGACTAGGGTAGAGGTGATTTGATCTTTTTTAGACACCAACTTCACCCTCTCAAAGTTTCCCTATCTTCCAAGTAGTCTGAACCCTTCCACAAGGTAACAAACTCTTACACACACCTCACTCCCTTGTATCCTCTAGGATCTCAAGCTTTCTTGAACCCAATACATCCTTATCCACCATTAAACCAAGATCCATGGCAAACTAATAGATTTTGGGCTTCTTCCTAAGCCAAAAACACAAGTTACACTAGGAGGCCTGATAGGGGCTCAATTCTAGTAGCCCTATTTCATCTAAAATAGAACTAAAATTCAAAAAATTAGAAAAAAATTCACAAATGAATTGTGTAGTCAATTATTTCATAAAAAACCATATCTAAATCTTCAAGATGAGTTATGGGTCTCAACTTCTAACCCATTAACCCTTGAGCCCTAGTTTTTAGGCTTTATGGCTAAAAATCACAATCTGAGCTTCTAAGTTCTCAATCCTGAAAGAAACCCTAATTTTTCTTCTTCCAACTCCATTGGAACAATTACAACTTACTATCAACAAAAGCTCAACTCCCCATGATTCATTTCTCGACCTCTATTATAAGATCTCAAAGTATCAGCACGTTGGGCAGTCAGACTATATATACTAAATATTGGTATAAAAACCATAATCAGATGATCTTAGGAAAGATCCAAGCCATGAACATATTATATATCCCAATCCATTCCTTCACACTCAACACCAAGTATTTTCACCATGGGAAATGATAGAGATTCAATTATTTAGTTCAAACCCTTATTGCGGGCTAGGGTAAACAGCAAGTTAATAAAAATCCAAATCAAACAAATGTTTTCTCTTATTCAAACAAACACATTATTTCCTTCACCAATAAAAAAAGATAAAAATTTCTAAAAATGTAACCAATCACTTACTATCACCCCTTCAACAAAATTAGAAAGATGCTTGTTGACTGTGTATAGTTTTCCCTCCAAAAGATGTATAATTTTCATTCAAAATCTGTACATGTACTTCCCACCCCTAAATAGGTTGAAGATAAGTAATTTATAAGTCATCCCCCTAGACCTTAAAAATTCATCTAGCCATGTTCAATCCAAATAGAGTTCTAACTGTTGGACTTCCAGTTTGTAAGAAAATTACAAAAAAGTTGCATGACAACTTTTATTGCATTTTTTGCAATTTTACAACTTTTACACAATCTTTACATAAAAATTTCAAAATTTCTACCAAAGTACAAAAAAAAATGTAACAAGATTAGGAAACTTAAAAATGGTTATTTTTGGTCAACTCCCAATGTTTTACCAATCCTTAACCACCCTTTGACTTTGGTTCAAACCCTATTAGAACACGAAGACAACATGCCTAAATGCATGATAAGAATGCCTAAACTATCTTGTGTCAACTTGGGCACTTATTGAAGTTCAATACTCGAATCCTTGGTGTCTGACCACCTTGTTTAGGACTTAGGGCCCCTACACCAAGCTGCTTCATCCAAAGATGATATTAGACAAATCTTCAAAACAAAAGTAGCATTATTGAAGTTACATTTTAGATTGGAAGATTTTATGAATACTAGGCTAGAGATCAGTAATTACCATCAAGTGGTGCATAATAAATATGAATCCTTGGATTTACCAAAAATTATAGAAATCATGACTATTATTCAAAATTTTGGATGTGTATCCTTGGATTTACCAAAACCCATAGAAATCATGACTATTATTCAAAAGTTTAGATGCACACATCCAAACATCATTTTGGTCCAGAGGGAAGAAAATTGGTTTATGTGTTCCAAGGCTTGCTTGCACTGCTACTAAGAGACCTAGCTTGTCTCTTCTAGGTCATAATTTTCTTATGTGATAAAATATTCCAATTACAACTCTACTCAAAGAGTTCTCAACCCTTGTGATTAACCTTGAAAGGATAACATCCTTAGATAGCACAATCCTTCACCTTCACTTAGAAAGCTCTAAGTACTACTTTCTCACCAACTCCACTCTTCATTGCTAGGGTATCCATCATCATGAAAACATTACATTTTCCTCCTCTTGAATCTATTTTAAAAGATCTTCAAGGCTTTTTCTTATCAATTTCAAGGTTTAGTCTCTATGAAGCCTCATTAGGCCTAGTTCCAATTAGCCCTTGAAAATGACTAATTCCACTTTCTAACCAAAAATTTCCAAACAACTTTGAAAACCAATCCAGAACTCAAATATCCTTTTGGCTTCTCTAAAGTATTTTTTAGTTTTTAGGGTCTAACAACTTTCGTACTCTGGTATCGTATGAACTAAGTTAAATAGGTCTAATAGACCTAGTTTTTAGGACTGACTGTATTCTTATGGAAAACTTGTTCAAAACTTGGTCAAATGGATTGGTATAGGCTCAATCCTCTTAATAAATTAGGATATTATGAAATCCCACCTCAACCTATATCTTTTCTATACAGTGCCCTTCTACCCTACAAGAAATCTTCTCTTTCTTTATCCTAAACCTCTAACTAGGCTCTATCTGCTTGCCAAGGGCTTCATAGTAAAAATATCTCCCCATACTTCCATTACTCCTAATCCTAAATATATATACAATAATTACTCTCCTATAATTTCCATCTACCCTTAGGTGTTTCCCATGGTTAGATTTCATGGGGGGCCATAACTGTAGAGAGTGGTCAGGACAAAATCAGCAAGGTCTTTAAAATAAAAACAATATATTCAGCACTCAATACTTAGTCTAATAAAATCTCCTATCAAATAAGAAACTCTCTAAACTAATAAAAGGACATAAATAAACAACTAGATTGAGTCCTTCAATCCATTTTAAGACATTTTCAACACAAAAACTTGAGAAATTGTTATAACACTACTGCAAAGCTATATTCCACACTCAATACTATAACAATAATCGCTCCTCTCTTTTAAATTTGAGTCTTAGGTAGTATTTTATGCCATCTCCATCATTCTAGGGCATTTTGGTTTATCCCCAACTCCCTTTCCTTAAGGGAATCCAAGATACCTAAGTTTTCATCACAAGAAGTAAATGTTGTCATAACAACTTCTTGAAAACATTTGGCATCTTTCTCATTATACCATCATCCTAATTTTTAGGACCTCTAACCTCTTCATTCTAAGGAACCAACAGCTTTTATGGTTGTTAAGAATCTTTCTCACTAGTAATATGTGTTTAAAACACATTATGAACTCTAATCCAACACAAAACTTTTAAGCCTAAGAAATTGAAATGCTACTAACAATGACTATTTGTGTAACCTTAGTCCTAATTATTAACTCACTTATCCCACATGGAAAATTACATTCTAAGGTCTTAAACCAACCTAATCTAAACTTCTTGACTTGTCTAGAGTAAAAAAATGCCAAAAACTAGACATGGAGACGTTAGCTTAGGTGTGCTCTTGCACCATCCTCCCAAAAATGAAAAGATCAATCCATCCTTGGATCGAGGATGTTTGGATCAATCCCCATATTCTTAAACTCTGACTCATTTACTCATACTACATCAGCATCCATCTCTCCATGCTTCTTTACCAAGTGTTCCTTATACTCTTTCACTCTAGTCTTTTTATAGACTCTTGTGTCCAGTATGTTGTATGTTTCTATAGTTGTACTAGTAGGTAATTGGAGATCATTTACATATTTGATCACTTCATGAAGATTATGATCCATGTATTGTTGTCGTCCTCTATAATGGACTAAGTCTATAATGTTAAAAATTGGTGAGAGTCCACTATCTTTTGGTAGTTCAACCTTGAATGCATTGTCACCATACTTAGCCAATATAGGATAGGGTCCTATTCTCCTCATTTGTAGCTTGTGAGGGACTCCATTTTTTATTCTTTAATTTTTAAGATGAACCATGACTAAGTCACCAACATTGAACTTAACTATCTTTATACTCTCGTCCACCTTTTCTTTGTGTTTTATGGTGTTCTTTGTCAATGTCTTCCTTACTATTTCATGTATCTCTTGCATAGCATATGCAAATTCATTAGCATAGCCACTTCCCTTTACTCCATCTTTCAAATCTCTTAGTTCATAGACATCTCTAGGATATAGTCCATAAACTATCTCAAATGGACTCTTCCCTATTGATCTATTGATAGTATCATTGTAGGCATATTCAACTTGCCCAATAAACTGATCCCATTGTTGACCATACTCTTTAGTTAAGCATCTTAGAAGATTTTCAAGGCTTCTATTAACAACCTTGGTTTGACCATCAATTTGGGGATGGTAGGTTGATCTAAAGGACAAGTTAGTTCTTAACCTTTTCCAAAGAGTCTTTCAAAAATGACTCATAAAATCAGTGTCTCTATCTGACACAATGTTGCTAGGTAACCCATGGATTCTCACTATTTCTTTGAAGAAAAGTGAGGCTATTTGACTAGCATCATTGATGGTTTTACATGGTACAAAGTGAGTCATCTTGCTAATATATCTACAACCACATAAATATTGTTCATACCTTGTCTTGTCTTGGGTAACCCAACTACAAAATCCATACTTAAACATTCCCATGGCCTAGTAGGAATAGGTAGTGGTAGATAAAGGTCTACATTTGAAGACTAGGAGTAGCCAAAGTTAGTCACCATGGTTGTGTCTTTTACAATTTTTACACAATCTTTACACAAAAACTTCAAAATGTCTACCAAAGTACACCAAAACATGTAACAAGATTAGTAAACTTGAAAATGAAAATTTTTGGTCAACTCCCAATGTTTGACCAATCATTGACCACCCTTTTAATTTGCTTCTAACCCTATTAGAACATGATGACAACTTTCCTAAATGCATGATAAGAATGCCTAAACTATCTCGTGTTAACTTGGACACTTATTTACCTCCAATACTCTCCTTCTTGGTGTTTGAGAACCTTATTTGGGACCTAGGGCCCCTACAATAGGATGTTTCATCCAAAGATGAGATTAGAAATATCTTCAAAATGGAAGAAGCGTTATTGAAGTTAGATTCTAGATTGGAAGATTTTGTGGATACTGGGCTAGAGATCAGTAATTATAGCTAGGTGGTGTGTAATAAATATGAGTCCTTGGATTTACCAAAACCTATAGAAATAATGACTATAATTTAAAAGTTCATAAGCACACATCTAGACATCATATTGGTCTAGAGCAAAGAAAACCAAGATGCTGGAAACTAAGTTGACACTTAGCAAAATCTTGGCAATTTTGGTCATGCTAGAAGGTGCACTTTTCCAGAGGTGCACTTTTTACAAGATGTGCCAAATCAAGAGGCTTGCTAACAATTTTGAAGATGAAGTAGTACACCAAGAGTTAACTGTTAGTTGCTATTTTTGAGCATTCCATGCATCAAAAATGCATTTTGATGGCAATTCAACTCCCAGAAACACCTAGAGAAGGCTAGCCTTGCATTTTATAGGTCCCAATGACTACCAGATCAGCTAATGGCTTCTCTCTTCTTATCCTTTTCTTCTTTTTATTGTTTTAAGCCATGTAAAGGCTCATGCACCCATTAATTGATATAAACAAGGGTAGAGACCTACTTTGTGCCATTTAGAGAGTCGATTGTATATAGTTAGCTTTATTTTATTAGTTTTTAGTATAGTTTTTACATTAGAAGAGCTCTCACCCCTAATACAAAAAGAGAAGAGGGTTTCTTATAAATATATTGATGTAATATGTACTCAATGCCAATATTTTGATGCAATAATAAATGCTATTGGTGCTCACATTCTGAGTATAGTAAATTGCATCGATGAGTGTTATTTTTGTGAATTCACATTCATGAATAATAATGGAGCTAATGGTTCTATTTATTTGTGATAATTGTGTGATATTTTAATTCTAGTGTTTACCTTATGTTAACAAATTCCATTGTTGTGATAAATTGGATAAAGCATCGCTATTGTTCTTACATAGCATTTAGTCTTGTGTGCGTGCAATTTATATGGTTGGGTGATTTGATGAATCATGAAACATATTTGGGTTTTCATTAAAATTCCCATCAACAATTGCATTAGTGGAGTTGAGGAAGTGTTGATCTCAATTTCATTGGTTTCCTACCAGATGCTTTTGATAATTTAATTTATAGATGTGTTATTTCTTTAGCTTATGTCCGTTATGAATTGCCCTTCTAGTAATTTTCTTTTAATCTCTTGTTATTCTATCCTTTTTATTTTATTTTCAAACACTTGGTTAAAAAAGGAATTCATATAGTTGCATTGATAAGAAATTGTATTCTTCATAAAACATAAAATACAAAAATATATTGGTTTTATGGTTACATTTCAACAAAGTTGTGCAGAATTGGTAGATACTAGAAAAGGCCTTCTTATGAACATTCACATTTATCTTCGATTGACTTACCAAGAAGATTGAGAAACAACCATCCAAAACCTTCAAGTTGGTCTTTGATCAACTTTTCAACAGAGAGATTTGAGATCATTTCTATCTTTAGCATCATGCAAAATGACCACTCAATAGGAAGCTCTATCGATTGGAACTATTTATGATTTAAATGAATAATTAAATGGGAATTGTGATCTAATAGGTGATGAAGGTCAATGTAGTGCCTCTCCCATTTGATTTCTGTAAGTCATCCTAATGGATGCAACCTTGTTGATCTCTCTTTGTGGAGTGATCCATGGGTGGTCTGCACCCTTGAGGTGATTAGATTTATGTTAGTGGATCAAATGGATTGATTATGCTTATGGTTGATTTATGAGATTATGATGTGTTAGATGGTTTCACTAAGGTTTGTGCCACTACAATTTTGGGGTCAAATTGTGATGGTAGTGTAATTTGTATTGATTTTCATGTTTTTTTAGTCGATGTAATACTGACATTGGCATCATAATTGTGACATCCCATGAGTATTAAAAAAAAAAGCATGACATAAATCATTCCCCATTTATTTTGATTATGAAGAGTTGTGCAAAAAATAGGGTTGAGAGATCTGAACAAGGGTGGAGAGTTGTGAATGTTTTTATGCCCTTATGATTGGTGCATTTCATTTCTTTGATCTCTGTATTTTTTAATTGTGTCCTTTATTTATGATTTTTTTGATGTGATATTTCTAGTTTATTGTCATGCCCTTGCTCTATGATTTGGTTGGTGTACCCTTTTGATCTCTACATTTCATTGTTGTGCCCTTTCTCTATGGTTTCATTGATGTACCCTTGCTCTATGATTTTTTTCCATGTCATGCCCTTGTGATCTCCGTGCACTTGCTCTATGATTTCATTGTTGTGTTGTGCCCTTTCTCTATGATTTTGGTGTCATTTTGTGCCCTTGCTCTGCAATTTCATTTTGATACCCTAGCTCTACCATTTTCATCAAGGGCTATGTAATTGTTTGTTTCTTTTGCTTCTATAGGTAGCTCTTTATAGTTCCATGTCATGCCCTTCTATAGGTAGCTCTTTGTTTCTTTGGTTTCATTGATGTACCCTTGCTCTATGATTTTTTTCCATGTCATGCCCTTGTGATCTCCGTGCACTTGCTCTATGATTTCATTGTTGTGTTGTGCCCTTTCTCTATGATTTTGGTGTCATTTTGTGCCCTTGCTCTGCAATTTCATTTTGATACCCTAGCTCTACCATTTTCATCAAGGGCTATGTAATTGTTTGTTTCTTTTGCTTCTATAGGTAGCTCTTTATATTTCCTTCTAAACATGTATATTTAGAGATCCTTTTTAAGGTGCTTATTACATCTTAGCACAATAGAAAAATTTATCTAGCTACATACATATTCTAGAATCCAAATAATAAAACAATAAAACTCACTCAACCTATCCTAAGTGACTTACCTCAAGATCCTCCACAAAAATAATGCTAACTAGGAAAAAAGGGCAAAGTTTGTAAGAAATTTTACAAAAACATATCATAGCAAATATTTTTAGAAAGAAACTAGTCATAACCCAGTAAATTGGGTCTAGTTGTTGATTAGCTAGGTTAATTAAAAATTTGTGTAGAACTATCATTAGATTAGGTACAATAAAACAAAAAATTAGTTGTTCCCATCTAGGAGGATCAAATAGAGTTTTCCATGGTGATAAAATTGCATATGCAGATGCATCACTTGAATGTTAGGCATGAAGTACATTCCCAAATTTATAATGAATGGTTGGATATAAGGCCCCATATGTTGGCCCAACAATGGAAGCCAAGGATCTAACCATGCATCTATTGGTGTGCTCTCCCTATAAGGATCCCAAGTATCTATTGTTGTTGTTAATTTGGGCATCACTATATGATCTAGAATGTTATGTAGTACTAAAGCAAGTAGTAACTTCTCCCATGTCTCTAGAAAATGTAGCATATGTTTAGGGTCTCTTGGCTCCTAGGAATTTGTAGCAGCTATTCTCACTACTGGAAGAATAACTTCAATCAAGAGTTGAGTGTAAGGAGTTGAGTGTAAGGAATTGAAGAAGAAAATTTTTCTTTTGGGTAAATTCCATTATCATGAGGCTATTTCCTTACAAAAGCCTTTTCCACAATGACATTAACTCTAAACCATGCAAATGATGTTGAAGTGGTTCCCAACCTTGAAATACGCTTATAAGAATTTGATACTTGGGATCATCATAGGGATACTTGCCAACACTTGAAACACTCTCAATAAGCATTTGATATTTGGATAGTAAATTCTCAAAGGCACTTGGAAATGATTCCAATGTCATAGTACCTACTGCAACACTTTCTAGATGTTATTTATGTCATGTGATCTCTTTCTAAAGCCAATCATTTTCCTTCACTCTCATGCCTTAAATTTTGATTATCAGACTTCTAAATAGTTGCCTCTACCTTATCTAAAATCAACTTCACATTGTGTTGCAACTCTAGCATAAGCATTTGATCATCAATAGCTTTCATTTTAGCATTCAAGTTTTCAAGATTGGTCAACACACTAACTTGTAGACCTCTCATGTCAAGCACTTTCTATACTATTTCAACACTATGTTCTTTCTTCTAAGCTAACAATTCTTCAAGTGCATTTCCTTATGAAATATTAATTTTTTTTGAACAATTGTAAACTCTTAGAAAGTGTATTATCATTTTCATGTATGTATGTATATATAATAATGAATAGTAATAATATTTTCATGTATGTCAAAATAATAACTAACATTACCATTGTATCATATGATAATGAAGTAATCAATTAGAAATTAGACCAATTTAACTGGTATTTCCAATATCATAGTACCTACCACAACACTTTTCTAGATTTTATCTAGTGGCTCCCATAATATTCTCTATGTAGTCTAGTTGTTTTTTCTACCATGTAGTCTCTATCTAAAGCTTCTCCTCCTTCTCTTTCTAAATTTGTTCTTTCTCCTTCCCTCTAGTTCCTTAAATTTTGATTATCAAACTTCTAAATATTTTCCTCTAGCATAGGTGTTTGATCATCAATAGCTTTCATTTCAGTATTCAAGTTTTCAAGATTGGTCAACATCCTCACTTGTGGACCTCTCATGTCAAGAAATTTTTGTATTGTTTCAACAACATTTTCTTGTAAAACATTAATTTTGTTGAACAATTGTAAACACTTAGAAAGTTCATTGTTGTTTTCATGTATGTATGTATATATGTATGTATATATGTATGTATATATGTATGTATGTATATATATGTATGTATATATGTATGTATGTATATATATGTATGTATCTATATGTTTGTATGTATATGTATGTGTTGATATTTAGGTCAATTTGTCTATCAGTGACTCAACACTTAGTTAAATGGTTGCACTGCTACTGAGCTCTACAGTTACTATCAAACTTATTATTCATCCTGTAGTGTTAGCCAAGTATTTCACTTGCTCCAAAGACAACTAGTCAAAATGTAGTGTCTACCAAGCACCTAAGTCAATTTACAGTGTTTTCCAAGCCACACAGTGTTTACGGAGCTTCAAAGACTATGTATAGTGGAAACTAAGTGTAGTGGAGGCTACTAAGCTATTCAGCAAAATTGAAGAAGATCATAGTGTTAATTGAGCTTTGATATGTTAACCAAGTTCTACTATATCTACTGATCTCACAGTGTTAACAATTTGAATCTAGTTTGACCGAGTCATGCAGTGTCAACCAAGTGATTTAGCAACTATCGAGTTTCTCAATTTCACTGAATCACATAGTGCTAACTAAGTTTGAGCTACTTGGAAGTGATCAATATGGATTGAGCTTCAAGTTCAACCAAGTGCCAAATTTTTTTGGGTGTTGATAGTATTTCCCATGTATCATAACATCGCCAAGTTTGTCTTCTAAACCCGAGTTACAATAGTTGGGTTGACTTTGTGAATTATGATGAAATTGGTATTGTAGTCAAATCTAATTATTTTTTATTTGGATTAGTATATATGTAATGCATTATATCATACTGAAATATGTCATTGAAAAATATTATGAAGTGCATGAGTGCAAATTGATGAAGGCTACAAGCAGTATAAGGGATAGCAGATATTTATCTATTGTAGTTAGGTGATCATTGTAATACAAGGAATCTCATTAAAAAAATTAGAGTTTTAGATTAAAGATCAGCCACTGATTCATTCCAACAAGTGCATCAATCAAATACTTTAACAGGGTAAACTTAACAATCTTTTGCTAAATCTCTTAATCGAGTGCATACTTCATTGTATGTTTATAAATCATTTAACAAGGTGGACCTCATAGTCCTTATTTCTCCTAATAAGGTAGATCACATGAAGTGGTTAATTATAAGTCTTAACAGGTTAACTTTATACTGTAGTACTAAAGCTTGTGGGTATCATCCCCACCCCAGTTTTACTTTCTAATTTTCTTGTGTAAAAGTGTTGTGAATCTTTTATTTCTTTCATGCATGCAATTAGATCAGAATATTATATGAAGGATTAATTGGTGAAGTAAGATAAATTCTTATTAGTTCCTTATTCACCCCTCTCCTCTCAGTAAACTTGCCTACCTTATATTTCCAACAACTGGTATCAGAGCTATAGATTCTCAAATTAGAAGTTTAACAAGTTGAGATAAGATTAGAGGCAATGGAGGTATATAGGCTAGATAAGGCTATTGAGAATGAAAATTTGAATTTGGAATTAGCCATTGGAAAACTCAAGAAAGCAAAGGAGAAACTCTCCCATTCATTGAAAAGAAGGAAATATCTTGTACTACAAATGTATGACAATCTCTACATTGAAAATATAATTAAAAACTTATGTCTAGAAATAAATTTGGATGAAGATGATACAACAATCAAAAATATATTAGAAAATAATTCCAATCTTCAAGAAGAAGTCAAAAACTTGAAAAGAGAGCAAGAAATTCAATCAGTTAGATTATGTGAATTCATGGAAGAAAATGACAAAGCCAAAGAATAGATAAAAGAAAAGGATAATAAAATTCAACAACTATCCCTTCATCAAGAAGACTTTATTGATCAACTCAATGATTCAAATTAAGAGCTTATCAATATAAGGACAGAGAATGAAAGACTGTAGAATGATCTTAGCATTAAAAAGAAAACCAATGAAAGAATGATGAAATCTCAAGAAAGCATGAATCAATTGAATGAGAAAACTTAATATAGACACAAAGGCAAAGTGGGACTAAGATATATAGAAAAAGGTGAATCATCTTAGCAAAGATCTCAAAAGAACAAAAGGCCTACTTGCAATCATTATCGTAAGCTAGGTCATACATCAAATAAATGTTGGAGCAATGGTAAAGAAAAATTCAATGGAAAGTGTTACTATTGCAACAAGCATGGTCATAGAGAAAGTGAATGCACAAAGAAACCTAAATTTTAGGGAAAGTGTCACAATTGTAAGAAACAAGGAAAAAAATTGTTAGAGTGCAAAACCACAAAGTGGAACCTAGTAGAACAAATTGTGAAAGTAATATTTGGATCGGATTACAACAAATGGTGTAGATGTCACAAATGTGGTGATTTTACACACATTGGAGAAAACTAGGTGAAACATCATATAAGGAAAAGGATACTACAAAGAGATATTTTATTTGTATAGAACTTGGACATCTTTCCAAGAACTATATGAACACAAGAAGGATTAAAGATGAAAAGAAAGATAAAGTTAACTATATCATAAAACAAATGAGGCAGCAATGGGTATCAAAATATCTAGAGAATGGAAGCCAAAATCATGAAGTGAATGACACCCAAGTTAATGAGTTGGGTGGCACAATAATTTCAACTTAGTTGAAGTTCTCTATGGAGATTACCAAAACTATGATTCAAAAGAAGTCATCTAACATCAGTTCTAGCTAGCAAGAAAAATGATCCAATCAATATTCAAGATGCACAAGGATCACCAAGTGATGATGCTAAATTCAAGACCTTACTGAGCTAGGTTGGGTCACAAGACCTTATCGAGGGAGGTTGGGATACACTAAAACACTAGATATAGATGTTGAGTTATTGGTGACTCTACCAAGCTATGAATGTCTCCCAAGTATTAAAATTCAAACTGAGTGGAGGACAGGTTGTCACTGAGAAAGTATGAAGTATGAAGCATTAATGATGATCAAAAAGAAGAAATTCCTTAAAAGGAAGAAATCAATTGCATTATGTCACCATATATTTTATGGAGCACAAAGAGAAGAATGAATATAGAGAATATGAGTGATTTCAGCATTTGTTATAAAGATTTATCATGTTTTCAAAAACCCTATTGAGCATGGCATCATCAAGTATCAAAGTCAACAAAGGTTCTTAATTGTAAGTCTAAGGAGTCGACTACTAGGCACCTACATTCAAGTTGAGTTCAACGATTATAGAGGTGCTCAACCCAGCTAGCACTTAGTCTCAAATTTTTCCCAAGGTATTACTCGTCCATGATATCCATTTAGTTTACCACTATTCTATTCAAGAACTTGGAATTCTAGAAATGAATGAGGTGTTCAATCAATTATGTTTCAATGGTGTATTGAAGCCCAAATATCCACATTTGGAAACTAAGGGTTTGATGCATATTTCACATATGCCAAGGGACTTTCAAGTCAAATGGATAAGAATTATCCTAAGCCATGTTCATAATGGGCAATTATGATTGGACCAACCCATTTAGATTACAAAGAAAATGATTCACAGAATAACTAGATTGCCAATGTTAAATAAAGAAAATACCACCAAAACCCTAGGTTTGGTTGAATTGGCCAAGAGGACTCTTGCCAAGTGGGATAGAAGAGGCATGAAGCTTAATGGCATAACAAAAATGGATCTAAAGTTTGGCATACATGTGATTTCTCACAAAATTTACAACTCTAGTTAGTTAAACAACATTTCATTTGAAGTTGTTGATCTTGCATACAAGATAGTAAAGAATAATATATCCTTCGACCTTGCCAAGTTATTGTTGAACCAATTCAACAAGAATATGGAGAGAATCAAAGTGTCAATGAAAAACCTAGTAAGTTTGGTTCCCTTTTGATATGTCTATTCTTCTTTGTTCAAAAGCTTTCCCCTTCCAAAGGTTCTATAGTGTGGAGGAAGGATGTTAGTTTTATATCAAATCAATGAATATATAGAAAAAATGGGTGAGAATTTTGACAACATCATGGATAATTATTTTGAAATATTCAAAAAAAAGATTCACAATGGGTTTAGGATACCCGAGAAGCTTGTGGAAGACTATGAGTAATATATTTGTTTCATGGTTGACTATGAAAAAGTTTATATTCAATTAGCTAGACCTAAAGTGGCATGGATTAAACCTCTAGAGTATGAGGTTAACATTGACGATACTAAGGATATCATTGAAGATTTTTTGAATGAGCCTATGAATCCCAAAGCCACCTATTTCAGAACATATGATGAAGCAAATGCAAGAATTGAGCTTGAGATAAAGCTACCTTGAGTAGTAAACAAAGGAAGGAAGAGGATAAAAAAGTTAATGAAAAACACAAAGTAAGAAAGTTCTCCTCTCATGCTAATAGAAGGAAAAGGAGATGATGTAGAAGATGATGATGAAGAGGATGAAGTAGAGGAATCTAAATTTGAGAAGGAAGAGCCTCCCAAGAAGAAGGGGAAGGTAATTATAACCAGACCTACCAAATCCTCCCCTATTGTATTTACAAGAAGGGCAACCAAATCTAAAGGAAGTTGAAGTTAGGTGAAGATGAAACCAAACAAATTATCTTCAAAATATTTTCACCGACACTACAAGAAATATTGAAGAGGATGGAAGAAGGAACTTGCATGGCATGTTTTAAGTTTCTCAAGTATGAGACAAGGAATGAAGAAGAGAAAATGAAGATTGAGGATACTCTTGTGAATAAATTGGGAAAATGAAAGTACTCAGTAGATGAGCTTTCACATCAAATTCCTAATGAGCTTATGAAGGTAGTAAAACATAGATGGGAAAATGCAAAGAAGACTATCAAGGACATCTTTGAACAAACTTTGAAGCAACTCATGCCAAGTCTCAATGAGAAGGAAGTAAAGGAATCCTTGAAGCAAAATGAGAAGAAGTTCACTCTCATGTTAAAAACAAATATGGTATTGGTTAAGGATATTGAATATGTGGTAAAGACAGCTACTGCTACATGGAAAAACATCTATCAGTTACACAAACCCAGTGAATTTTTTGTGCACTTTGATGATAAAGATGGTGAAGATGAGGAAGACAAAGTAGAAATAAAATATGATGAGATAGATGATGTCAATCTTGATGATGAAGAGGAAGAATAGGAAGCTACTAGAGGAAGCCTTCCAGAGATACAAAGCATTGAAGAATCTGATGCAAAAAAGAGTACAACTCAGATTATGACTTCATTTCCTCACTCTCCAAGCATAGCCTTAGTGTAATCGGGCTCAAAGAAAGCTTCTACCAAGTTGGTTGTAGATACCACTACTACACTAAGCACCTGACCAAGCTCTAGATCTATTATGTCAACTGTTAAATTGATTGAAGTGCCCAGCACTTCATCTGTTAAGCAACAAGTTCCTCCATCATTAGGCTTGACTGAGCAATAGCAAGGTAATCCTATTGTTAATATCATTTCTAGATTTATTTCTATTCCATTTGTTTCTACAATTATTTCTATTCCAAGTGTATCCATAGCTAGTGCAATGACAATTGAGAATAAGTCTCAACCGAGCACTAAAAAAAATTGCGTCTACCATTCTAAAAGAAAAGGATAAAGAAGAGGAAAAATTTGATTTAGATGAGGATAT